>CAXITZ010000303.1:0-13146 GCA_964034865.1 Eristalis intricaria
GCCATATCTTTCCTATTAGACCTATCTAGGACTTAAAAACACTTTTGGTGATGTGTTCGTGTGTGTATTAACAGAATCCGATGCGTGGGAGCGCATTTCAGGACATCTGAATTTTTTGCTACTTTTGTATAGCTAGCATCGTCGTGTTGGAGCGTTTGGTCAGGTAATCCTCCAACTGCCATATCTGCCCTATAAGACCTATCTAGGACTTAAAAACACTTTTGGTGATGTGTTCGTGTGTGTATTAACAGAATCCGATGCGTGGGAGCGCATTTCAGGACATCTGAATTTTTTGCTACTTTTGTATAGCTAGCATCGTCGTGTTGGAGCGTTTGGTCAGGTAATTGTCAGGTAATCCTCCAACTGCCATATCTGCCCTATAAGACCTATCTAGGACTTAAAAACACTTTTGGTGATGTGTTCGTGTGTGTATTAACAGAATCCGATGCGTGGGAGCGCATTTCAGGACATCTGAATTTTTTGCTACTTTTGTATAGCTAGCATCGTCGTGTTGGAGCGTTTGGTCAGGTAATCCTCCAACTGCCATATCTGCCCTATAAGACCTATCTAGGACTTAAAAACACTTTTGGTGATGTGTTCGTGTGTGTATTAACAGAATCCGATGCGTGGGAGCGCATTTCAGGACATCTGAATTTTTTGCTACTTTTGTATAGCTAGCATCGTCGTGTTGGAGCGTTTGGTCAGGTAATCCTCCAACTGCCATATCTGCCCTATAAGACCTATCTAGGACTTAAAAACACTTTTGGTGATGTGTTCGTGTGTGTATTAACAGAATCCGATGCGTGGGAGCGCATTTCAGGACATCTGAATTTTTTGCTACTTTTGTATAGCTAGCATCGTCGTGTTGGAGCGTTTGGTCAGGTAATTGTCAGGTAATCCTCCAACTGCCATATCTGCCCTATTAGACCTATCTAGGACTTAAAAACACTTTTGGTGATGTGTTCGTGTGTGTATTAACAGAATCCGATGCGTGGGAGCGCATTTCAGGACATCTGAATTTTTTGCTACTTTTGTATAGCTAGCATCGTCGTGTTGGAGCGTTTGGTCAGGTAATTGTCAGGTAATCCTCCAACTGCCATATCTGCCCTATAAGACCTATCTAGGACTTAAAAACACTTTTGGTGATGTGTTCGTGTGTGTATTAACAGAATCCGATGCGTGGGAGCGCATTTCAGGACATCTGAATTTTTTGCTACTTTTGTATAGCTAGCATCGTCGTGTTGGAGCGTTTGGTCAGGTAATTGTCAGGTAATCTTCCAACTGCCATATCTTCCCTATTAGACCTATCTAGGACTTAAAAACACTTTTGGTGATGTGTTCATGTGTGTATTAACAGAATCCGATGCGTGGGAGCGCATTTCAGGACATCTGAATTTTTTGCTACTTTTGTATAGCTAGCATCGTCGTGTTGGAGCGTTTGGTCAGGTAATCTTCCAACTGCCATATCTTCCCTATTAGACCTATCTAGGACTTAAAAACACTTTTGGTGATGTGTTCGTGTGTGTATTAACAGAATCCGATGCGTGGGAGCGCATTTCAGGACATCTGAATTTTTTGCTACTTTTGTATAGCTAGCATCGTCGTGTTGGAGCGTTTGGTCAGGTAATCTTCCAACTGCCATATCTGCCCTATTAGACCTATCTAGGACTTAAAAACACTTTTGGTGATGTGTTCGTGTGTGTATTAACAGAATCCGATGCGTGGGAGCGCATTTCAGGACATCTGAATTTTTTGCTACTTTTGTATAGCTAGCATCGTCGTGTTGGAGCGTTTGGTCAGGTAATCTTCCAACTGCCATATCTTTCCTATTAGACCTATCTAGGACTTAAAAACACTTTTGGTGATGTGTTCGTGTGTGTATTAACAGAATCCGATGCGTGGGAGCGCATTTCAGGACATCTGAATTTTTTGCTACTTTTGTATAGCTAGCATCGTCGTGTTGGAGCGTTTGGTCAGGTAATCCTCCAACTGCCATATCTGCCCTATAAGACCTATCTAGGACTTAAAAACACTTTTGGTGATGTGTTCGTGTGTGTATTAACAGAATCCGATGCGTGGGAGCGCATTTCAGGACATCTGAATTTTTTGCTACTTTTGTATAGCTAGCATCGTCGTGTTGGAGCGTTTGGTCAGGTAATTGTCAGGTAATCCTCCAACTGCCATATCTGCCCTATAAGACCTATCTAGGACTCAAAAACACTTTTGGTGATGTGTTCGTGTGTGTATTAACAGAATCCGATGCGTGGGAGCGCATTTCAGGACATCTGAATTTTTTGCTACTTTTGTATAGCTAGCATCGTCGTGTTGGAGCGTTTGGTCAGGTAATTGTCAGGTAATCCTCCAACTGCCATATCTGCCCTATAAGACCTATCTAGGACTTAAAAACACTTTTGGTGATGTGTTCGTGTGTGTATTAACAGAATCCGATGCGTGGGAGCGCATTTCAGGACATCTGAATTTTTTGCTACTTTTGTATAGCTAGCATCGTCGTGTTGGAGCGTTTGGTCAGGTAATCTTCCAACTGCCATATCTTCCCTATTAGACCTATCTAGGACTTAAAAACACTTTTGGTGATGTGTTCGTGTGTGTATTAACAGAATCCGATGCGTGGGAGCGCATTTCAGGACATCTGAATTTTTTGCTACTTTTGTATAGCTAGCATCGTCGTGTTGGAGCGTTTGGTCAGGTAATTGTCAGGTAATCCTCCAACTGCCATATCTTCCCTATTAGACCTATCTAGGACTTAAAAACACTTTTGGTGATGTGTTCGTGTGTGTATTAACAGAATCCGATGCGTGGGAGCGCCTTTCAGGACATCTGGATTTTTTGCTACTTTTGTATAGCTAGCATCGTCGTGTTGGAGCGTTTGGTCAGGTAATTGTCAGGTAATCCTCCAACTGCCATATCTTCCCTATTAGACCTATCTAGGACTTAAAAACACTTTTGGTGATGTGTTCGTGTGTGTATTAACAGAATCCGATGCGTGGGAGCGCATTTCAGGACATCTGAATTTTTTGCTACTTTTGTATAGCTAGCATCGTCGTGTTGGAGCGTTTGGTCAGGTAATCCTCCAACTGCCATATCTGCCCTATAAGACCTATCTAGGACTCAAAAACACTTTTGGTGATGTGTTCGTGTGTGTATTAACAGAATCCGATGCGTCGGAGCGCATTTCAGGACATCTGAATTTTTTGCTACTTTTGTATAGCTAGCATCGTCGTGTTGGAGCGTTTGGTCAGGTAATCTTCCAACTGCCATATCTTCCCTATTAGACCTATCTAGGACTTAAAAACACTTTTGGTGATGTGTTCGTGTGTGTATTAACAGAATCCGATGCGTGGGAGCGCATTTCAGGACATCTGAATTTTTTGCTACTTTTGTATAGCTAGCATCGTCGTGTTGGAGCGTTTGGTCAGGTAATTGTCAGGTAATCCTCCAACTGCCATATCTTCCCTATTAGACCTATCTAGGACTTAAAAACACTTTTGGTGATGTGTTCGTGTGTGTATTAACAGAATCCGATGCGTGGGAGCGCATTTCAGGACATCTGAATTTTTTGCTACTTTTGTATAGCTAGCATCGTCGTGTTGGAGCGTTTGGTCAGGTAATCCTCCAACTGCCATATCTGCCCTATAAGACCTATCTAGGACTCAAAAACACTTTTGGTGATGTGTTCGTGTGTGTATTAACAGAATCCGATGCGTGGGAGCGCATTTCAGGACATCTGAATTTTTTGCTACTTTTGTATAGCTAGCATCGTCGTGTTGGAGCGTTTGGTCAGGTAATCCTCCAACTGCCATATCTGCCCTATAAGACCTATCTAGGACTTAAAAACACTTTTGGTGATGTGTTCGTGTGTGTATTAACAGAATCCGATGCGTGGGAGCGCATTTCAGGACATCTGAATTTTTTGCTACTTTTGTATAGCTAGCATCGTCGTGTTGGAGCGTTTGGTCAGGTAATTGTCAGGTAATCCTCCAACTGCCATATCTGCCCTATAAGACCTATCTAGGACTCAAAAACACTTTTGGTGATGTGTTCGTGTGTGTATTAACAGAATCCGATGCGTGGGAGCGCATTTCAGGACATCTGAATTTTTTGCTACTTTTGTATAGCTAGCATCGTCGTGTTGGAGCGTTTGGTCAGGTAATTGTCAGGTAATCCTCCAACTGCCATATCTGCCCTATTAGACCTATCTAGGACTTAAAAACACTTTTGGTGATGTGTTCGTGTGTGTATTAACAGAATCCGATGCGTGGGAGCGCATTTCAGGACATCTGAATTTTTTGCTACTTTTGTATAGTCGTGTTGGAGCGTTTGGTCAGGTAATCCTCCAACTGCCATATCTGCCCTATTAGACCTATCTAGGACTTAAAAACACTTTTGGTGATGTGTTCGTGTGTGTATTAACAGAATCCGATGCGTGGGAGCGCATTTCAGGACATCTGAATTTTTTGCTACTTTTGTATAGCTAGCATCGTCGTGTTGGAGCGTTTGGTCAGGTAATCCTCCAACTGCCATATCTGCCCTATTAGACCTATCTAGGACTTAAAAACACTTTTGGTGATGTGTTCGTGTGTGTATTAACAGAATCCGATGCGTGAGAGCGCATTTCAGGACATCTGAATTTTTTGCTACTTTTGTATAGCTAGCATCGTCATGTTGGAGCGTTTGGTCAGGTAATCCTCCAACTGCCATATCTGCCCTATAAGACCTATCTAGGACTCAAAAACACTTTTGGTGATGTGTTCGTGTGTGTATTAACAGAATCCGATGCGTGGGAGCGCATTTCAGGACATCTGAATTTTTTGCTACTTTTGTATAGCTAGCATCGTCGTGTTGGAGCGTTTGGTCAGGTAATTGTCAGGTAATCCTCCAACTGCCATATCTGCCCTATTAGACCTATCTAGGACTTAAAAACACTTTTGGTGATGTGTTCGTGTGTGTATTAACAGAATCCGATGCGTGGGAGCGCATTTCAGGACATCTGAATTTTTTGCTACTTTTGTATAGCTAGCATCGTCGTGTTGGAGCGTTTGGTCAGGTAATCCTCCAACTGCCATATCTGCCCTATAAGACCTATCTAGGACTTAAAAACACTTTTGGTGATGTGTTCGTGTGTGTATTAACAGAATCCGATGCGTGGGAGCGCATTTCAGGACATCTGAATTTTTTGCTACTTTTGTATAGCTAGCATCGTCGTGTTGGAGCGTTTGGTCAGGTAATTGTCAGGTAATCCTCCAACTGCCATATCTGCCCTATAAGACCTATCTAGGACTTAAAAACACTTTTGGTGATGTGTTCGTGTGTGTATTAACAGAATCCGATGCGTGGGAGCGCATTTCAGGACATCTGAATTTTTTGCTACTTTTGTATAGCTAGCATCGTCGTGTTGGAGCGTTTGGTCAGGTAATCTTCCAACTGCCATATCTTCCCTATTAGACCTATCTAGGACTTAAAAACACTTTTGGTGATGTGTTCGTGTGTGTATTAACAGAATCCGATGCGTGGGAGCGCATTTCAGGACATCTGAATTTTTTGCTACTTTTGTATAGCTAGCATCGTCGTGTTGGAGCGTTTGGTCAGGTAATCCTCCAACTGCCATATCTGCCCTATAAGACCTATCTAGGACTTAAAAACACTTTTGGTGATGTGTTCGTGTGTGTATTAACAGAATCCGATGCGTGGGAGCGCATTTCAGGACATCTGAATTTTTTGCTACTTTTGTATAGCTAGCATCGTCGTGTTGGAGCGTTTGGTCAGGTAATTGTCAGGTAATCCTCCAACTGCCATATCTGCCCTATAAGACCTATCTAGGACTCAAAAACACTTTTGGTGATGTGTTCGTGTGTGTATTAACAGAATCCGATGCGTGGGAGCGCATTTCAGGACATCTGAATTTTTTGCTACTTTTGTATAGCTAGCATCGTCGTGTTGGAGCGTTTGGTCAGGTAATTGTCAGGTAATCCTCCAACTGCCATATCTGCCCTATTAGACCTATCTAGGACTTAAAAACACTTTTGGTGATGTGTTCGTGTGTGTATTAACAGAATCCGATGCGTGGGAGCGCATTTCAGGACATCTGAATTTTTTGCTACTTTTGTATAGCTAGCATCGTCGTGTTGGAGCGTTTGGTCAGGTAATTGTCAGGTAATCCTCCAACTGCCATATCTGCCCTATTAGACCTATCTAGGACTTAAAAACACTTTTGGTGATGTGTTCGTGTGTGTATTAACAGAATCCGATGCGTGGGAGCGCATTTCAGGACATCTGAATTTTTTGCTACTTTTGTATAGCTAGCATCGTCGTGTTGGAGCGTTTGGTCAGGTAATCCTCCAACTGCCATATCTGCCCTATAAGACCTATCTAGGACTCAAAAACACTTTTGGTGATGTGTTCGTGTGTGTATTAACAGAATCCGATGCGTGGGAGCGCATTTCAGGACATCTGAATTTTTTGCTACTTTTGTATAGCTAGCATCGTCGTGTTGGAGCGTTTGGTCAGGTAATCTTCCAACTGCCATATCTGCCCTATAAGACCTATCTAGGACTCAAAAACACTTTTGGTGATGTGTTCGTGTGTGTATTAACAGAATCCGATGCGTGGGAGCGCATTTCAGGACATCTGAATTTTTTGCTACTTTTGTATAGCTAGCATCGTCGTGTTGGAGCGTTTGGTCAGGTAATCCTCCAACTGCCATATCTGCCCTATTAGACCTATCTAGGACTTAAAAACACTTTTGGTGATGTGTTCGTGTGTGTATTAACAGAATCCGATGCGTGGGAGCGCATTTCAGGACATCTGAATTTTTTGCTACTTTTGTATAGCTAGCATCGTCGTGTTGGAGCGTTTGGTCAGGTAATCCTCCAACTGCCATATCTGCCCTATAAGACCTATCTAGGACTTAAAAACACTTTTGGTGATGTGTTCGTGTGTGTATTAACAGAATCCGATGCGTGGGAGCGCATTTCAGGACATCTGAATTTTTTGCTACTTTTGTATAGCTAGCATCGTCGTGTTGGAGCGTTTGGTCAGGTAATCTTCCAACTGCCATATCTGCCCTATAAGACCTATCTAGGACTCAAAAACACTTTTGGTGATGTGTTCGTGTGTGTATTAACAGAATCCGATGCGTGGGAGCGCATTTCAGGACATCTGAATTTTTTGCTACTTTTGTATAGCTAGCATCGTCGTGTTGGAGCGTTTGGTCAGGTAATCTTCCAACTGCCATATCTTCCCTATTAGACCTATCTAGGACTTAAAAACACTTTTGGTGATGTGTTCGTGTGTGTATTAACAGAATCCGATGCGTGGGAGCGCATTTCAGGACATCTGAATTTTTTGCTACTTTTGTATAGCTAGCATCGTCGTGTTGGAGCGTTTGGTCAGGTAATCCTCCAACTGCCATATCTGCCCTATTAGACCTATCTAGGACTCAAAAACACTTTTGGTGATGTGTTCGTGTGTGTATTAACAGAATCCGATGCGTGGGAGCGCATTTCAGGACATCTGAATTTTTTGCTACTTTTGTATAGCTAGCATCGTCGTGTTGGAGCGTTTGGTCAGGTAATCCTCCAACTGCCATATCTGCCCTATTAGACCTATCTAGGACTTAAAAACACTTTTGGTGATGTGTTCGTGTGTGTATTAACAGAATCCGATGCGTGGGAGCGCATTTCAGGACATCTGAATTTTTTGCTACTTTTGTATAGCTAGCATCGTCGTGTTGGAGCGTTTGGTCAGGTAATCTTCCAACTGCCATATCTGCCCTATTAGACCTATCTAGGACTTAAAAACACTTTTGGTGATGTGTTCGTGTGTGTATTAACAGAATCCGATGCGTGGGAGCGCATTTCAGGACATCTGAATTTTTTGCTACTTTTGTATAGCTAGCATCGTCGTGTTGGAGCGTTT
Organism: Eristalis intricaria; assembly: GCA_964034865.1. Lineage (NCBI taxonomy): Eukaryota > Metazoa > Arthropoda > Insecta > Diptera > Syrphidae > Eristalis > Eristalis intricaria. Next base: position 7,936 of record CAXITZ010000303.1, read on the forward strand.
GGTCAGGTAATCTTCCAACTGCCATATCTTCCCTATTAGACCTATCTAGGACTTAAAAACACTTTTGGTGATGTGTTCGTGTGTGTATTAACAGAATCCGATGCGTGGGAGCGCATTTCAGGACATCTGAATTTTTTGCTACTTTTGTATAGCTAGCATCGTCGTGTTGGAGCGTTTGGTCAGGTAATCTTCCAACTGCCATATCTTCCCTATTAGACCTATCTAGGACTTAAAAACACTTTTGGTGATGTGTTCGTGTGTGTATTAACAGAATCCGATGCGTGGGAGCGCATTTCAGGACATCTGAATTTTTTGCTACTTTTGTATAGCTAGCATCGTCGTGTTGGAGCGTTTGGTCAGGTAATTGTCAGGTAATCTTCCAACTGCCATATCTTCCCTATTAGACCTATCTAGGACTTAAAAACACTTTTGGTGATGTGTTCGTGTGTGTATTAACAGAATCCGATGCGTGGGAGCGCATTTCAGGACATCTGAATTTTTTGCTACTTTTGTATAGCTAGCATCGTCGTGTTGGAGCGTTTGGTCAGGTAATCTTCCAACTGCCATATCTTCCCTATTAGACCTATCTAGGACTTAAAAACACTTTTGGTGATGTGTTCGTGTGTGTATTAACAGAATCCGATGCGTGGGAGCGCATTTCAGGACATCTGAATTTTTTGCTACTTTTGTATAGCTAGCATCGTCGTGTTGGAGCGTTTGGTCAGGTAATTGTCAGGTAATCCTCCAACTGCCATATCTGCCCTATAAGACCTATCTAGGACTTAAAAACACTTTTGGTGATGTGTTCGTGTGTGTATTAACAGAATCCGATGCGTGGGAGCGCATTTCAGGACATCTGAATTTTTTGCTACTTTTGTATAGCTAGCATCGTCGTGTTGGAGCGTTTGGTCAGGTAATCTTCCAACTGCCATATCTGCCCTATAAGACCTATCTAGGACTCAAAAACACTTTTGGTGATGTGTTCGTGTGTGTATTAACAGAATCCGATGCGTGGGAGCGCATTTCAGGACATCTGAATTTTTTGCTACTTTTGTATAGCTAGCATCGTCGTGTTGGAGCGTTTGGTCAGGTAATCCTCCAACTGCCATATCTGCCCTATAAGACCTATCTAGGACTTAAAAACACTTTTGGTGATGTGTTCGTGTGTGTATTAACAGAATCCGATGCGTGGGAGCGCATTTCAGGACATCTGAATTTTTTGCTACTTTTGTATAGCTAGCATCGTCGTGTTGGAGCGTTTGGTCAGGTAATCCTCCAACTGCCATATCTGCCCTATAAGACCTATCTAGGACTCAAAAACACTTTTGGTGATGTGTTCGTGTGTGTATTAACAGAATCCGATGCGTGGGAGCGCATTTCAGGACATCTGAATTTTTTGCTACTTTTGAATAGCTAGCATCGTCGTGTTGGAGCGTTTGGTCAGGTAATTGTCAGGTAATCCTCCAACTGCCATATCTGCCCTATTAGACCTATCTAGGACTCAAAAACACTTTTGGTGATGTGTTCGTGTGTGTATTAACAGAATCCGATGCGTGGGAGCGCATTTCAGGACATCTGAATTTTTTGCTACTTTTGTATAGCTAGCATCGTCGTGTTGGAGCGTTTGGTCAGGTAATCCTCCAACTGCCATATCTGCCCTATAAGACCTATCTAGGACTCAAAAACACTTTTGGTGATGTGTTCGTGTGTGTATTAACAGAATCCGATGCGTGGGAGCGCATTTCAGGACATCTGAATTTTTTGCTACTTTTGTATAGCTAGCATCGTCGTGTTGGAGCGTTTGGTCAGGTAATTGTCAGGTAATCCTCCAACTGCCATATCTGCCCTATTAGACCTATCTAGGACTCAAAAACACTTTTGGTGATGTGTTCGTGTGTGTATTAACAGAATCCGATGCGTGGGAGCGCATTTCAGGACATCTGAATTTTTTGCTACTTTTGTATAGCTAGCATCGTAGTGTTGGAGCGTTTGGTCAGGTAATCCTCCAACTGCCATATCTGCCCTATAAGACCTATCTAGGACTCAAAAACACTTTTGGTGATGTGTTCGTGTGTGTATTAACAGAATCCGATGCGTGGGAGCGCATTTCAGGACATCTGAATTTTTTGCTACTTTTGTATAGCTAGCATCGTCGTGTTGGAGCGTTTGGTCAGGTATTGTCAGGTAATCCTCCAACTGCCATATCTGCCCTATTAGACCTATCTAGGACTCAAAAACACTTTTGGTGATGTGTTCGTGTGTGTATTAACAGAATCCGATGCGTGGGAGCGCATTTCAGGACATCTGAATTTTTTGCTACTTTTGTATAGCTAGCATCGTCGTGTTGGAGCGTTTGGTCAGGTAATCCTCCAACTGCCATATCTGCCCTATAAGACCTATCTAGGACTTAAAAACACTTTTGGTGATGTGTTCGTGTGTGTATTAACAGAATCCGATGCGTGGGAGCGCATTTCAGGACATCTGAATTTTTTGCTACTTTTGTATAGCTAGCATCGTCGTGTTGGAGCGTTTGGTCAGGTAATCCTCCAACTGCCATATCTGCCCTATAAGACCTATCTAGGACTCAAAAACACTTTTGGTGATGTGTTCGTGTGTGTATTAACAGAATCCGATGCGTGGGAGCGCATTTCAGGACATCTGAATTTTTTGCTACTTTTGTATAGCTAGCATCGTCGTGTTGGAGCGTTTGGTCAGGTAATCCTCCAACTGCCATATCTGCCCTATAAGACCTATCTAGGACTTAAAAACACTTTTGGTGATGTGTTCGTGTGTGTATTAACAGAATCCGATGCGTGGGAGCGCATTTCAGGACATCTGAATTTTTTGCTACTTTTGTATAGCTAGCATCGTCGTGTTGGAGCGTTTGGTCAGGTAATCAGGTAATTGTCAGGTAATCCTCCAACTGCCATATCTGCCCTATTAGACCTATCTAGGACTCAAAAACACTTTTGGTGATGTGTTCGTGTGTGTATTAACAGAATCCGATGCGTGGGAGCGCATTTCAGGACATCTGAATTTTTTTGCTACTTTTGTATAGCTAGCATCGTCGTGTTGGAGCGTTTGGTCAGGTAATCCTCCAACTGCCATATCTGCCCTATAAGACCTATCTAGGACTCCAAAAACACTTTTGGTGATGTGTTCGTGTGTGTATTAACAGAATCCGATGCGTGGGAGCGCATTTCAGGACATCTGAATTTTTTGCTACTTTTGTATAGCTAGCATCGTCGTGTTGGAGCGTTTGGTCAGGTAATTGTCAGGTAATCCTCCAACTGCCATATCTGCCCTATTAGACCTATCTAGGACTCAAAAAACACTTTTGGTGATGTGTTCGTGTGTGTATTAACAGAATCCGATGCGTGGGAGCGCATTTCAGGACATCTGAATTTTTTGCTACTTTTTGTATAGCTAGCATCGTAGTGTTGGAGCGTTTGGTCAGGTAATCCTCCAACTGCCATATGTGCCCTATAAGACCTATCTAGGACTCAAAAAACACTTTTGGTGATGTGTTCGTGTGTGTATTAACAGAATCCGATGCGTGGGAGCGCATTTCAGGACATCTGAATTTTTTGCTACTTTTGTACAACATCGTCGTGTTGGAGCGTTTGGTCAGGTAATTGTCAGGTAATCCTCCAACTGCCATATCTGCCCTATTAGACCTATCTAGGACTCAAAAACACTTTTGGTGATGTGTTCGTGTGTGTATTAACAGAATCCGATGCGTGGGAGCGCATTTCAGGACATCTGAATTTTTTTGCTACTTTTGTATAGCTAGCATCGTCGTGTTGGAGCGTTTGGTCAGGTAATCCTCCAACTGCCATATCTGCCCTATAAGACCTATCTAGGACTTAAAAACACTTTTTGGTGATGTGTTCGTGTGTGTATTAACAGAATCCGATGCGTGGGAGCGCATTTCAGGACATCTGAATTTTTTGCTACTTTTGTATAGCTAGCATCGTCGTGTTGGAGCGTTTTGGTCAGGTAATTGTCAGGTAATCCTCCAACTGCCATATCTGCCCTATTAGACCTATCTAGGACTCAAAAACACTTTTGGTGATGTGTTCGTGTGTGTATTAACAGAATCCGATGCGTGGGAGCGCATTTCAGGACATCTGAATTTTTTGCTACTTTTGTATAGCTAGCATCGTCGTGTTGGAGCGTTTGGTCAGGTAATCCTCCAACTGCCATATCTGCCCTATAAGACCTATCTAGGACTTAAAAACACTTTTGGTGATGTGTTTCGTGTGTGTATTAACAGAATCCGAATGCGTGGGAGCGCATTTCAGGACATCTGAATTTTTTGCTACTTTTGTATAGCTAGCATCGTCGTGTTGGAGCGTTTGGTCAGGTAATCTTCCAACTGCCATATCTTCCCTATTAGACCTATCTAGGACTTAAAAACACTTTTGGTGATGTGTTCGTGTGTGTATTAACAGAATCCGATGCGTGGGAGCGCATTTCAGGACATCTGAATTTTTTGCTACTTTTTGTATAGCTAGCATCGTCGTGTTGGAGCGTTTGGTCAGGTAATCTTCCAACTGCCATATCTGCCCTATTAGACCTATCTAGGACTTAAAAAACACTTTTGGTGATGTGTTCGTGTGTGTATTAACAGAATCCGATGCGTGGGAGCGCATTTCAGGACATCTGAATTTTTTGCTACTTTTGTATAGCTAGCATCGTCGTGTTGGAGCGTTTGGTCAGGTAATGTCAGGTAATCCTCCAACTGCCATATCTGCCCTATAAGACCTATCTAGGACTCAAAAACACTTTTGGTGATGTGTTCGTGTGTGTATTAACAGAATCCGATGCGTGGGAGCGCATTTCAGGACATCTGAATTTTTTGCTACTTTTGTATAGCTAGCATCGTCGTGTTTGGAGCGTTTGGTCAGGTAATCCTCCAACTGCCATATCTGCCCTATAAGACCTATCTAGGACTCAAAAAACACTTTTGGTGATGTGTTCGTGTGTGTATTAACAGAATCCGATGCGTGGGAGCGCATTTCAGGACATCTGAATTTTTTGCTACTTTTGTATAGCTAGCATCGTCGTGTTGGAGCGTTTGGTCAGGTAATTGTCAGGTAATCCTCCAACTGCCATATCTGCCCTATTAGACCTATCTAGGACTCAAAAACACTTTTGGTGATGTGGTTCGTGTGTGTATTAACAGAATCCGATGCGTGGGAGCGCATT